>JBAMCF010000540.1:0-27129 GCA_037075285.1 Drosophila lutescens | reverse complement strand
TCCATTCCGATTATTTGCAAATATCTCCCAACAAGATTAAAAAGATATATATAATTTCATTCCACAAGTGTATTATATCAGCTATTATTATTTTAGATATTTATTATTTTCTTTCTTCCGTCCTATATATCTCGGTTCGTATCGCGGATTCCATCATACATTTTTCAATATCGCCACTTGCTAGCCTTGTATCCCATTAACCAGAGTTATTAACAATATTACAAGGTCTAAGAATAACAAAGAGGTCAACAGTATAATAATCCCAATGTCAACATTGTCAACAACAGTTTGACACAGTCGGAAATAAGAAGAACAATTTCTTATGAATGTATCTATTCATAAAAATAGTATAAAGATGTAGTTAACAGAATATAAATAAAAAACGATAAGAGGGTTAGTAAAAATTTGCCATCCATAATTTCAAAGTCATTAAGCAGGAGATTTATGATAACCAGGTAATAATCCTAAAGTGATGGTTACCGACAGCAATACAGAAAGTGATGATACAAAGGGTTGTACAGCAATATCTATATAAGGTAAAATTCTTGTAAACTTAACATCCATAAACAAATATTATACAAAATCAGCTTAACAGGGATAAAACAATAGAAGGTTGTCCTAACCATACACTTTTTTATCAGCACACCCCATTATTTTAATCATCATCTGTTTAAAGGTCAAATGTTGGTCACGATAAATAGCAAATTTGAGTGGAAAAAAAAGATGTATTGTTATATGAAATGACAGTTGGGCACTTGGAAATTATAAATATGGAGTCAATCACCGGAAAATCCCGCGAGCTGTTAAACGAGAAATGTGAGAAGTGGATTGAGGTGGGATTCATCAAAAAGGAAGAAGTAGCAGAAAGGAGATCGAGTGTGTTCAACAAACATGCTAAAGGAATCTGCCAGTTAATACCTATTGAAAATGTCACTTTTGACCAGCAGGCAAAGCTGGAGACGCTTTTGAATCAAGCAAGAGAGGTCGATTCTTCTAAAGTAGAACAATCCATACAGGAGGTAGAATCGATGAAGGCATCGATACTATCATTGGAGGATAATATACTCCTGCTCGAGGAGGAGATTAAATGGTATAGAGAACTCGATATCCAGTACAGCTGGATAGAGGAACGAAAACGGAAATCCAATCGGAAATGAGGAGGAATTACGGAAACCACGCAAACTTCGTAGAAGAAATTAATTTAATATATAAATTACCCCATTACAGAGGATTTTGGATTAGGGTAGAAGCATCTACCTTTATACTATCCTTTAATATAGAAAAATAATATAAATATGGAAAGTAAACCTGTTTTTATTCGAAAATTGCCACTGTCTGAACATTTGATGAAACTTCCGTTCCCGTTAAATACAAATAAAAATAAAAATAATTAGAAAACAAAAATGTACACATCTTAAAATGTCGTCTCATTCTGATATTTTAGGCTACTTTTATGATATTAGAATCTTTTTACACTTTATAATCTTAACACATACTAAACTACTTGATGATTAATATATTAAATTTCTTCTAATTGAAACAATTATTCTAGATTCAACTCTTTCTTTCCTTTTCTAACCACGCCTACCACAGCAAACATAACTATTTTCTAGAATTTATTTTCTATTCTCCTACCTGGTTATGATTTTTTTCTTTAAAGTCTTTTATTTTGGCTACCTGTAGTTTCAGTAGGTTCAACATATTTCCCTCTCTTCCAATCTAAACAATATACAAAAATGCACCAGTTAAAATAAATATCTGCATATTGAATGCAAAGATTCATAGTATATATGTATATATTTGAATTAAATATAAAATCATTGCATGATCTAATTTGAAAACATTTCAATTAAGGTCGAATATATTTGATTCATTGCTAATCATATTTACTTTAAATATCTTACGTCATTAAAAAAAGAATTTCATATTTAAATCATAGATTAAAATATTTAAATTAACTATATTTGTTTAATGTAATAATTTCATATTTAAAATTAATAAAAACCGAAATGGATGAAAAGCATACCGAAAAATCTTTCGTAGATCATTTCATATGCTTACTTAACTTATCAAAAATTAAATGCATTTATCATTTTTATTTTGTTCTCATATATTCAGAGTTTTCATACATTCCATATATCCACCTCCCTCGCACTCCCTTTAGCTGAGTTACGCGTAAGTGATAGTCGGGGCACCCGACTCCTCACTTGTTTTTATTTTGTTCTCAGATATTCAGAGTTTTCATACATTCAGCAGGGATCGTAAAATATCCCTCACAATCTGTCATTTTGATAAAAAATCACAACTGCTATACTGCTTTCTCCTCAAAACATTTTAAATAAGCAAAACAGATTGTTTCCAAACAGACAACGAATATAGCTTTCACACACATTAGAAGTTTAAGCGACGAAGCTTTGAAGTATGTCACACCCTAGATGTATGAAATTCTTAATTACAGATTCCTAGATGTGGTATAAATAGAAGTTTCGACGGTCAGCTCACATCCTCTTCTCTGGCTGATGAGGTAGCGGTGACGCCCTACCGAAATTTGCAAATCCCAGAAAGTCCGAGGTTCACTCCTAAGCGAGTGCAAGTGTGTTGAAATGCTAGACGGTTGAGTTATAAATTACTCAAACTTCTAAAAATGACCTCGAGTCCGCTAAAGTACTTAATAGTAAACATAGGTCGATTAAATCACTAATTAAATCACTAGTTATGCAAATCATTAAAAATATTATTAATTTGGTTGAGGCCCATACTAAAACAGTCATCAATGACAATTATTTCATGTGAATGATGCACGTTTCCGGGCACCATAGCAGCTGCTTGTGGGTCACACGTCCAGAAAACAGAACTGAGGTTGAAGTCTCCCACCACACATATGCCATCAGAGTCCTCCAAGCTGGCATGGATGTTCGAAATGTTGTCAAGGTGAGCCTGGTAAAGTCCAGAATCACTGTCCGGAGGAATATAGGAAGCCACAATCGATATCTTCCCGGATGAGCCAGACACCGTCACCGCCAACTGGTCCAGAAGCGAGTCATCATTAAGGAGTCGAATTTACGGCTAACAGCCACTATAACGCCACCTCCTCTCTTGCTTGCTTGGTAGAGCTTCGAATAGAACACAAGGAGTTCAAATCATTGTTCTTGTTGTTATTCTTGCGATTCTTGTTGCGCTACTTTTCCACCACTTTCGTTGGTACAACGGGATCGTGGTTTGAAGAAGGGTTAACTTGATCGGATGTAGAGGCAACTGGCGCTGGAGTAAGAGGCTTATCCACCCTCCGCTGATTGGTTTTCACGCTTGTAATAGAAGGTTCCGGGAAGGCTTTCAAAAATTTTGCATTTAAAGTTGAATAAAGACTTTTGAGATCACTGAGTTCTTTCATCCGTCTTGGAATGCAAGACATTGCTCACAACGCAACTGTCGCACTGCCAAATAAGATAAGGCATGGTAATTAAATGTTTGATTGCATCCTCTGGCAAATCAACACAAGCGGTGTGGAACTTGCGGCGACAAAGAGAGGACCAACGAATCGCATCAAAGCCGCGAAGCTGTGCAGCTGTGACTTCAGCTTTACACTCCGCGCACAAATTAGAAGACATAGCGAAAAAATACGTCTGGTCGACACGAGCGCTGATCAGAGAATGAACCCACTTCTGGACTGGACAGTCACTCGGCCATCTCACTGATTATGGTCCTGAAACGGTATGCCCAGCTGGAGCAGAAGACCATCGTGATCAGCGTGCACCGCCGTCGTCGCAGATGTTCCACATGTTCGACAAACTGCTGCTGCTCCACCAAGGACGCACCACCTACTTCGGGGATGTGCACAATATCGTGCACGTTCTGGGGGAACGCGAGCAACAACAATGTTGACATTATGCAGCCCTCACAATCAAAAATCCTGCGAACAATCACTGGGGCACCATGGTATGTTCGGAAAATATCAAATCAGAAAGCGGCCTACCATAACAAGCTTACACTGCACCCAAATAATCTCGCAAGGAACTTATCACGGGTTTCGAATATAACTCGTCTGCATCGAATCGATCTACCAGCCCAGCAATACATTTTAGGGCCCGTTAGTCTAAATTCAGTCTACATGACTGTAAGCAAAGAGTATAAATATATAGAGAGGACATGTCATACAAAAGAGTCTGTCGTATGGCGGGTTCTAGCGGTGGAACCCGCATTTAACAGTAGAACCCGCACTGCTCGATTCTACTTGGAATCTATTCGGCCGCAGCACTGCTTGCCATTTAGCCCAGTGGATAAGACATCTGACTACCAATCTAAGCGGTACGGGGATCGAATCCCGTTGTAGAATTTCAATTTCTTGCGGGGGTTTTTTTTTTTTTTTGTTTTTTAAGAGTATTTTGTTTTTTTTTTCGGTTCTATCGGTTGAGCCGAAAAAACCCGCCCCCGGGGAAGTGTTATTTTTTATTTTTTTACTTTAAGTATTTTATTAAGCCGTGCAAAATTAAAAATTATTTTTTTTAGACAAATTTTACTAGTACTAATTACATCCTAACTTCCAAAGTTCTTTTAGATTGACTTAAAACTTTTTTGTATAATCCTTAGATGTTAATCTACAAGAAAAGAAATATAAAAAAATTGGATTTTTTTTTTGCAAGACCCTACCATTAATTATTGTTTAGCTTTTAACTAAAATAATACAAAAAAATATATATATTTCGAGACATCAAAAAAAGAAAAAAACAATATTAGAAAACGTCTGCCCCTTGCGGGGATCGAACTCGCATCAACATCGCTGATCAACGCTTTAACCAGCACGACCATAGACCGAGTTGAAAATGTTGGACAGAAAACCCTTTTCGACTTTTAAATGTTGTTGGCCCTAGATTATAGAAATTACAAAAATGAAATTTTGTCGAAAATGTGTTGCCACGTTCTCGCACACATACACACAAAGCCCACTTACACTTATGCATTGTGTACTCAATAAACGAATTCTAACAAGAGAGAACGCTATAGTCGGGTGCCCCGACAATCAGATACCCGTTACTCAGGTAAAGGGAGTGCGAGGGAGATGGAGATAGAAACTTTGAACACGCATAACTTTTTAACGAATGGTCCGATTTGAAAAATTTCTTCTACATTTCGATAGGTATTGATAAACACAATAAAACTGCATTTTTACTTTTCCGAAATATTGAAATTTTTAAAATCGTATATAATCGTTAGGGGGCGTGGCACCCTTTTGAAACAAACTTGCGCTGCGTAGGAACTCCAAGAATCTTCATGCCAAATACCAATCTTCTAGCTTTTATAGTTTCCGAGATCTCAGCGTTCATACAGACAGACAGACAGACGGACAGACAGACAGACGGACAGACGGACAGACGGACATGGCTAGATCGACTCGGCTAGTGATCCTGATCAAGAATATATATACTTTATGGGGTCGGAAACGCTTCCTTCTCCCTGTTACATACTTTTGCACGAATACAATATACCCTTTTACTCTACGAGTAACGGGTATAAAAATAGAACAAGCTCTTTCCCCCTTTTCCCCTTGCCGACAACAGTTTGAACAGAAAGTCAGAGTTATGCCCTCTCTATATAATGTATACTCTTTGCTGTAAGTTAAGTTATATTCTTAAGATTTGATTTACATATTATTAGTCTCATATAAAGAAGATTCAATAAATAAAGCATATATATATATATATATTTCTTTTCTTTTTATTTTAGGCGTTATTTTATTTATCGAATCTTCTCTCTTAGAGACTAACGACAAGCTTGGAAATCTTAATCTAGCTTATATATTTTAATTAATTACAAATTAATTGTTAAGAATAACGGCCCTAAGGCTCAGATGACACATTCAATTTTTAACGTCAATTTATTGTAGCAATTTTTCTTTAATGGGACTTCAAACGAGCGCGAGAATGAATCAAATTTTTTTGGCTGCTCTACTACTAACACCAATAATAAAGGCGCGATCATATTAATCCTGACTCGCTTGCACTTCTTTAAACTCACACAAATGAAAAATTGTCACAATAAATTGACGCTAAAAATTGAATGTGTCATCTGAGCCTAACTAATGTTGCTGGGTGGGAAGGTCTCTTCGCCGGAGTCGTGTATAGCTAAGGGTCCAAGTTAGAGACCGCGAAAGGTCATTAGGATGGGTTGGAGCTTGAGATTGTACTTTGCTTTCGCTTTTTCGGTTTGTCTTTAACTAAGCCTACGTTTAGATCTTTGTGAATATTGTCATTCCGTATATACCACGGTGCTCCTGTTATAGTTCTAAATATTTCTGATTGAGCTCTCTGGATTATTTCTAAGTTACTGGCACAGGCGTTTCCCCATAGCTTGGAGCCATATATCCAAATTGGTTTTAGGACTGCATTATACAAAAGTATTTTGTACTCTAATTTTAGTGGCGAGCGGGCGTTTATTAGCCAATGTAGATTGCTGGCTTTAAGTTTCAAATGATTTCTCTTAGCTTCGATATGTTTACGCCAAGTGAGTCGTCTATCCAGGTGGACTCCTAGATATGTTACTTCAGTTGTTTGTGGCATAATAATGTTGTTCAGGGATAGTGGAGGGCAGGTTTGTCTGTTTAGGGTAAAAGTGAAATGTTTGCATTTATGTTCGTTGACGTTTATGCGCCAGTCTGCTAGCCATTGTTCTAGAAGCACGAAGTGATCTACTATGTGTTGCGTTGCTCTAAGAGGTTGAGGTTGTTGTAAGAGCGGTTGTCGGTAGATCTGCTGTATAAATAATATACAATGTCGGCCCAAGCACACTTCCTTGGGTTACTCCAGCTTTTATTGGATGATAATCAGAGAGGAAATCTTTGCATCGCACTGCAAAGCTTCTTTTCTTTAGGTAGGACTCCAAAATTTTATGGGTGCTTTGTGGAATTATAAATTTGATTTTATGTATTAAGCCGTCCAGCCACACGCGGTCGAAGGCCTGTGCGACATCCAGAAAGACAGCTGAGCAATATTCTCGTCTTTCGAATGCATTTCGTATCTCGGAGGTTATCCGGTTCACTTGTTCCGTGTTTTTCACGAAATCCGAATTGGTGCATTGGTATTGCATTGTGGGCTTGTAGGTATTGCTTGATGCGACTGAGGAGCAGCTTTTCAAATATCTTTGATAGGCACGGCAGAAGGCTGATTGGCCTATATGACGATGGCTGGGACTTGTCCTTTCCGGCTTTATGGATCATTATGATGACATACTTTCTCCATTGCTGAGGATAATATCCAGAATTCATCATGCTGTTAAATATTATGGTCAGATGATGTATTGCATAGTTTGGCAGTTCTATAATCATTTTTGAGGTGATGAGATCGTGACCCGGCGCTTCCTTATTGCCTTGGGACTTTATGATTTTTGTAACTTCTTCTGGATGGAATATAATTTGCGGGCTAGCTTCAGGAATTGAGATTATTGGCAGCACAAAGCTATTCGTTGCTGGAAGTGGTTTGAAGACATTTTCTAGATGGAGAGCAAATGTATTCGACCTTTCTTCGTTGCTGCGGGCCCAAGTTCCTGTTTGCGTATGTAGGGGTGATTCACTTTCTATTGGTGGACATATGCCTGACTTAGCTTTCCACAGTGGATATCGTTTGCTATTTGGTGAGAGTTGCTTCATAAATGATAGTTCATCTCTACTTTTCTCATCTTCTAGTGCTTTGCGAAGTATGGAGTTGGCTATTTTTAGGCGCTCCTTGGAGGCTGGGGATCTATCGGATTACCACTCTCGGCGAAGCCTTCTCTTATTGTATAGCAGTTCTTCGATGTGCCTAGAAGCACGTCTGCTGTTAATGGTTTATTAGATGTTAGAGATTTGCGTGGAGTGTTGTGCAGCCAATGTATTAACATTCACTAACGCTTCAACTGAATTGTCGAGGTCTTCTTCACAGGAAATGTTTGGGCTGTCATCAATATGGTTACTTACATACTTTCTGTATTTGAGCCAGTCTGTTTTACCTGTAGTTAGAGAATGTGGGGGTTCTTTAACCTGAGGATGGTCGTAGAGGTGAAGCAAGATGGGCGAATGATCTGATGATAGATCTGATAAGTGTTCTACACGAACATGAACCTGCGGCTCTCTTTTTGTGATAGCAAAATCAATCAGGTCCGGTTTCTTATTTGGATCAAGCTTGTATCGTGGAGTTATTATCGCGTTGTAAAGTTGTTTTCCCTTGGGGTTGATGGGTCGAGATCCCCAGTGGGTGTCCTTTGCATTGTAGTCACCAGCTGCTACAAAGTGGTCACCTAATACATCAAAGAAGTTTACGAATTCTTCTTCTTCGGTAATAGAGAAGCGCGGTGGGCAGTATGTAGTGGCTAGGTTTAGGTAGCCGCTTTGGGTTTCGAGGTGTACTGCTGTTGCTTGGATATAAGTCGTAGCGAATGATGGCATCTCGTAATGCCTAATGCGATTCTTTATCAGAATTCCAGTACCTCCATGAGCCTTTCCATCAGGATGATTTGTCGAATAAAATGTGTAGCCATTAAGAAGAAAATAGTTTTTATTTGTTAAGTGAGTCTCTGATATGAGCATGGCGTCAATGTCATAATGATCAAGGAACTGCATAAGCTCGTATTTCTGCTGTGAAATGCCATTTGCATTCCAGAAAGATATTTTAAGAGTAATCATCTAAGCAGATTTTTGTTTGATAAGAAGCTCCAGGAGGAGATTTTGAGTGCGCACAAGCTCCTGCAGCGTTTGCTGTATTGCTCCCATTGTTTTTGTAGTAGTTGCCAGCATTAATTCTATACCACTAGGTAATTGGGATGTGTTTACGCAGATACTTTCCGAAGTATGGTTCTATGCCTGTTGCTCCAACAATACTGGAGTGGTATGTTCAAATGTCGGTTTTGGAACTGAAGCGTAAGACCCGTTGTTGTAGCTTAGCGCCTGAGCAAAAGAGACTCCTGGAGTCGTTGTTGATGGTATGTATGGAAGATTTTGGCGGGTGGCTGGGTTTCTAGCTGCAGCTATTTTTTGGGTCAGGCGGTTTTTCTTCTCCTTATAAATATGACAACCTCTGTAGTTGGCCGTGTGGTTGTTCCCCACAGTTGCTACACCTTTTGGCAGCTTGGTTCTCCTTATTTAGAGGACAGTCCATAGTTAAATGTACATCCCTGCAGACTCCGCGAAGTTTGCAGTATTTACTCGTATGATCATATTCTTGACAACTCGTACATTGCACAGTGGGCCAAAAAGTTAATTTTTTGGACAAAAATCTGAAATTTCTTTCCTAGAACAGTTAGTAGGATGCAGTTTTTTGCGTTTTTTTCTTAAACGATTGAACTTTCCAACGAACTATAAGTAAAATTTCTTGGAATTTTATATGATATAGATATTTCAGACCAAAGTCGGAAAATTTTACGTTCTTTTCGGTTTTATATTTTTAAAAAAATTACTAGGAGACTCACTGAATCCATTTTCATACACAAACAGAGATAAAACAAACTAAAAAAAATTAACATTTCTAAAAAATATTATGTCGTTTAAGATTTATGAACCGTTATAAACTGCAACTTTCGGAGGCTCCCGCATCAACGTTTATCAAACAGTCGATTTAAAAAAAATGTATATTTTTGTTTTCTTGTTAACTCTTAAAATTTTTATAATCAAATTATTTGAAAAAAATGTTTTAAAAATATTGTTTTTTAATTTGTTGAATGTTAATTTGACATATTCTGAAGTCATCACAAAAGTATGCTACGTTTATATTTGCATAGTTCATATTGGTCATATTTTAGTTCTCATCTGAAGGAAGAACAAAGTACAAGAAATGCCTTAGGCGCTCTGCCCGGCATTTCGTCTCTGCGGTGTAATTTCCTGTTTTAAAGTTTCCGCATTTAAACTATATAGATTTTAAAAGGACCTGGGTCGACTAGCGTACGAGAACAGCACTTTCCAAAAGAAGCTTTGTGTATCCCACCGGGAAAATTCCTCTGGAAAATAACATATTTTGATCAGGTTTCTCCATACAAGCGGAAGGGACTAAACCTCATTCACCCCTTACATTTCTTCCGTCTCTGGTTTCGAAATACACGGGGGTGACACAAAAAGTAAGGGGGAAATGAGGTTTCTATGTGGTTTTCCAACGGAATTTCAAATTCCCTACACCGTCGCCTGCTAAAATATACAGGATTTCCAACACTTTTTGCTAAAAGGAAGAGGATTTCCAACACACAAAGAACCACCTTCTCACTTTCCCGGTGGGATGTTAAGCCAAAATGAAGATATATACGTAAGCGACTCAGACATTTCCGATTCAGATTCTGAAGATTATTATGAGGAATAATTCTTCACATGTCAGACGATAGGTCTGCTCCTCGATTGTCCTTCCTTTATGTCATCTGCCTTTCGCCAGGCTTTTGCAATCGGCAAGCCGCAGGCCAGTACGGGTGAAGTGCCGAATTGCTGCGCGATAGGTGAGGTTATGTACTCTTCAAAGTCGTCGTTCAGGTGGTTGGTCCTCGATTCAAGATGGTTTTAAGCCGCACGTGGCATGCGGTTGGTAAGATGCCGGGCTAGAGATTTGCGCCGTTAGTGGACAAACTGTAGCCTCGGTCACCTTCCAAAATACGGGCGCCTTTTGTGGACAGAAGCTGCACACAGTAAGGCACGTGTCCGCGGGATTGTAAACCTTTAAGATTCTTCTTCAGATAATTCTAGGTAATTTTGGTCCTCAGAATCTGAATCGGAAATGTCTGAGTCCTTACGTAAATATCTTCATTTGGGCTTAGCATACACAATGCTTCTTTTGGAAAGTGCTATTCTCGTTCCTTGCAATTGTTTAAACGTTAGGAGGAAATAACAGGGTCGGAACAGTCCATTGATCTGTAGAACAGGGTGACATCGTTGATATGCGATCACACTTACTGGTATGGTTTAACCTTTCTTTTTTGTAAAATTTGTTTTTGGCCTCAGAAGCTTCTTCGCCCAACGTACCTACCGGTAAAATACTGGCTCGAATTAAATCGGCTCCGTGAACCAATATTTTATGCAAAGTAGCGGTCATTGGTTACCACGGATATGCATCTATATAAAGAAAAGCAGTTTGTAAGGCATAAACCCATAAGAAAATATCATCTGCAGGTCAAGAGAATTGCTGCCTAAACTTATTATAAGGTCTGAACAGAAAGTTAGAAGCCGTTGGGCCGTGTGATTCACTAAAGCTTGTATCTTAACTTCAGCTCTGTCCTTGGAAATTTCCACAGTCTCTGCGAACGGACGGCATTTATGTTTAGCCTCCCCTAAAATATTATAAGAAGGCCAGATGTCGGCACCAGATTCCTTAGATGATTTTCGAATGGCAGTATATTGTGCTTAAGAGAAGGCATTATTTAAAAAAAAGCCAAGGCTTCTTCGCACTTTTTTTTTAAATTGCCCTTTCTGATTTGATTCCGAGACTTTTGCATGACTTTTCCGGGCTATTAGAAAATGCTGAACTGAGATTTTTATCCCCAGACCTCTTTGCAGCATAAGTGCCAGCTTCAAGAAACTTCTGTGAATTATTATTATATTCGACACATATATATTTGAAATTTCTCGACGCTGCGACCGGTTAGACATTTCCGAAAATTTTAATTTCGGACGACCCCTCTCAGATGGATCACGGTTTAAGGAAATTGGAAATAAAAATATTGAGTTAATAATGACCTTTAGATGCAATAAACCCAGAAACTAAAGATATATCATTGTTGTTTTTGGAAAGTAAGTCCACAATTTCCGCTTTTTTAAAGTCAGCCATGGTGTGCTCGCTTCGAGTTCCAAGCACCGAATGACATTAATTGTGAACATTTTCTAGAGAAGAGTCAAAAAAGTTAATATTTCTGCATTCGATATATCGATATTACATTCGATTGTTTGGATTTAGAATTAAAAGAAGCGGGAATGAGAGAAAAAGTAGATTTTAGATGTAAGCATAGCTCGCAAATAACTGTTGACCGATTCGTGCGGTCCCCAAATAACTGTTTTTCTCTGAGACTTTGAGCAAACAATCAGAGAGCAACCGATTGAATTGTTCGTACTGAAATTTTGCTCGCACTCAGCCGACGAACAGTTTTTTCGGCTTTCTTTTGCTCGGCTCGCTTACAGACCGATTGCTCCTGAACGACGTTTCAAAAAGTCTTTTGCGCATGTGTGTGTGCATAGTTCAATTTTACAAGGTAGTCCCGTCGGTAGTAAACTGTTACCTACACTGATAGTACGTGCGAGTGAAAGGGAGATTTCGCACAAGCACGGTAACTAACTAAGCACGTACTTTCAAGAGGGAATACATTGTATAGTTGTATTAGTGAAAAGACTTTTTGGGATGACTTTTTCAGTCAATCGGTCTTTTAATAAGTCTCCCTGTGCGAGCGACATTCGTATCTCTCATTGAACGAGGTTCGTAACAGAGCGTCTCACGAACAACTTAACGTAAAAGGCTCAACCGAAAACCAAAACGAAAGGAAACGAAGTGTGCTGCGCAGAGAGAGAACGAAGGGGCATGCTTTTTTTCGGTTGTTCTCGGGAGTAGAGCGTAAGGAAAAAAACGGTTAACAGTTATTTGCATGCTTTGGATGTAAGTCACACTAAAATAAAAAACCTGAAGAAAAAAAAGTACGGCATACTTTTGGGCTCTCTTAGCAAAGCTCATCAAAATGGCTCGACTTTGAGTTAAGCCTTCAATTAAAACTAAAATTACTGAAAACTAAGGCAAAACCGAATCGAGTCGGCGGTATGCGATTTTAGTAAATTGATCAAAGAATTTTTTTTGAAGGAATTAACTAATTTGGGGATGGCACTCAAAGGCACTCGAAAAGCAAAGTACTCATTTGCTACAAAAAAAGGCGTAAAAATTAACAGATACATTAATTTTAGGAAACAAGTAAGACATACGAGCTATATTATATTTTGTTCTTGTTGAAAATAATCCCTTCTAAAAGTTACGTAAAGAAGTCGAACAGCTACATCAGCATCTTTGACTTCTAGATTTTTTTTCATTTTCATCAATATTTGATGAATTTTCTACTTTGAAAATACGGTAAAAGAAAACTACTTGCCCGAATTCTTTGTAACTTTGGCATAAATTAGTTTATTGTATTGTAAAAAAGGTAATTTTGTATTAGTAATTTTCAAAAAAAACAAGAGAGAACGTTATAGTCGGGTTGGTGTCCCGACTCTCAGCTAAAGGGAGTGCGAGGGAGATTTTTTTTTGATTGCGAATAACTTTGGTCCGATTTGAAAAATCTTCGTCTTCTACATTTCGATAGTTATAAATATACACAACAAATTTGCATTTATACTTCTCGGAAATCTTTAAAGGTGTGGGCGCCAGACACATTTTAAAATCGTTAGTGGGCGATTGTGGGCGTTAGAGGGGGCGTGGCACCTTTTTGAAATAAACTTGCGCTGCGTAGGAAGCCCAATAATATGTGTGGGAAATCTCAACCTTCCAGCTTTTGTAGTTTCCGAGATCTCAGCGTTCATACGGACAGACAGACAGACGGCAGACAGAGAGACGGACAGACGGACATGGCTAGATCGACTCGGCTGGTGATCCTGATCAAGAATATACAGCCCTAGTCAAAATTATTTTCACAACACACAATTATTTGCACATCCCAACTTCTTTTAGTTGTTATTCTTGTTGTTGTTTAACAATATCCCTGAAATAAATGTTACGCGTTTCTCGATCTATGCTGAAGTGACACAAAAGGAAATGCGAAAGATAGCGGTTCATAGGACAAAGCTAAAAGCAGAAGAAAAAAAGCTTATCAGTTGTCAGAAGTATTTGCACACTTTTCGGTCTGTCAAAATGTTTTTCACAAAACTTAGTTTGATTTATTTCAGCTTAATATCTAATTTTAACAAAAGATTTTCTTAATTTTATCAAAATACATTATTAATATTTAGTTACACCACATTAGGCAGCAATGACAGCTTGTAATCTTTTAGGTATTCCCTTACCAAAGTTTGGGCAAATTCAAGGGTCAATTTGGACCAAATTTCGTCAATTTCAGCGATGACTCCGTCGCGTTTTCTATTTTTATCAATGGTTCTTTGATTTTTTATAAAAGCCCAAACGTTTTCGATGATACTTAGGTCTGGGCTTTGTGGGTGCCAAGGAAGGACCGCCTGATTAAGGTCGTTCAAAAATTTGGTCGGTATCCTACCCTTGTGGCATGGAGTATTGTCCTGTTGAAGAATCCATTCATAACTAGGAAAAAGTCTATTTCCTGACATAAAAGCATGGTCATTAAGGATTCGAACGTATCCGTGCTGGTTTAAAGTTCCTTCTATCGGTACGAGGTCTCCGAATCCATAATATGAAAGGCATCCCCAGAACATGACCGCCACCAAACCTATTGATTGGCTGGGCTGCCAAACGCTTTTGGTTTTTCTTCAAATGCATAAAATGATGGCTGTAGGACCCCTGGTACTGAAATGCAGCCTCATCCGTCCATAAAACATTAAACCAAAAGTCAAGAGGCTTCTTAATATATTCCAATGCAAAATGGAGGCGTTTTGTTTGGTTGGTTGGTGTGATGTCAATCACTTTGCGGACAACATATGTATTGAAATCAGCTTCTTTTAGCCTGCGACGAATTGTAGAATCACTTATATTGTTTGATTCTTGGGCAATTTTTACTGGACTTGCACTTGGATTGCTCGCTACAACTCCTAGTAAGTACCTGCATTGTCTTTGTTCCAACATAGGTTTTCGGCCTGATCTTTTCTCATTTTTTAAAGTGCCAGCTGTATTGAACTTTTTTACTAAGTAATAGACATTTCTGCGCAAAATTTTATACAATTCAGCGATTTTAGCTGAAATACCGGCTCTAAACTTAGTAACAATTTGAGCCCGGAGCTCAAGGGTTAACTCCCTTGTTTTAGGCATTTTGTTTAGATAACTGTAAAAGATAAATGATTATGTTGGGGCGGGGGTGGCTTGATTGTAGAAGGCTGTGATGAGTCCCAGGAAAAGCGGTTGCGATCCGCGGAGAAATTATGATCGAAAAACACGGGAGAACTTTCGGGGTTTTGCGCGACGTGCGGCTGTTTATTTGTACACATGTAAATAGGAACTGACTACATGAATCTAAGCTTAGTGGCTCCAGAGCGGAGCGGAGAGTTGCGGGAGAGTTGGAGAGGGAGAGCGAAGGGCAGTGCGAGCGAGCAAGATGTGGAGATCTGGAGGAAACTGCCGCTCGACACTGCCTCCAGAAATTAAACGCCCTTTTGGCGTGAACATTCTCCCCCCCTTGCGAGGACCTCCGTAGCAAGAACCTCAGGATAGTAGGATCAGGTACATGTTGGAAGCGAAGATCGGGGGTCCTTGTGAAGCAGAGTGTGGTGGTCCTTTCCACACTTGTGGCATCTATGGTCGCTACGGCAAGATCCTTCTGAATGATGGTGGGCCAAACAATTTGGGCAATAATGATGTAGTTGTACTGTCTGGATCCGTTGTTCGGCAGTTAGCGTCAGAAAGCGGTGGCATTTCCGTAGAGGATGGATTTTTTGGCAGACTCGGCATTGGTAGGATTTAATACCTCGGGAACGTCTGCCATCCAAGGCGGGATATGGAACCCAATAGTCGGAATTCTTTGTAGGAAGGTCCCTTATAATCGGGTCCGGATCGGAAATTCTATTAGTCCCACACGCGTTGGAAACACGCGCTGAGAAGGACGAAATTCTGTATGGGATTGAGGCGGATACTGGCCTTGGAGAGTGAGATGAAATCGAAGTCATTGTAGAATTGTTGCTTGAATGCAACAGCGTATGATGCCGACCTTGGCAAGTGAAGCAGTTTTTGGAGCTTGTGCAATCACCTAGTGCATGGCTGGTTGCAAAGCAATTCGAGCACAACTGTTTATCGCGGATGTAGGCTGAACGATCATTCACCGTCATTCGGAGAAAGCGTGGACATATACGCACGGGGTGTTTTTCTTTTAAACACAGATCGCAGCCTTTGGGTATTTGAAGTAGCCTCGTGGTAAAAGAATTTATTCTTGGCAATTCTGCCATTCGATGTGTCTGTTTGGGCTGGACATGGAGTGAATTAGCGGACCGGATGTTATCGGCGGCCTCTAGTGTTCGATGGCGCTCAGTTAAAAAGAAATCTAGCTCTAGCCATGTAGGAAATTCGGCTTTATTTTGAATGGATTGCTCCCATAATGAGAGCGTGAGCTTTGGTAGTTTTGTTGAGCACATGTAAACGAGGATAGGGTCCCAATTCTCAATTTGAAGGCCGGATAGTTTTAGGGCAGTTAAACACCCTTGAATGGTGGTTTGAAGTTCCTTCAAGGCATCTCCAGACTCTTGTGCAATGGATTGCACATTGAACAATGTTTTTAGGTGGCTGTTCACCTGAAATCGCTTGTTTTCGAAACGCTCAGTTAGATTTGTCCAAGCTGAGCGGAAGCCATCATTGGTGAGTGGGGATTTTGAAACTATGGAATTAGCTTCGCCACTTGTTTTTGAATTTAAATGGAATAATTTTTCAACGGGCGTTAGACTCGGATTGTCTATATATATCGCCGTGAAAAGGTCCCGGAAAGTAGGCCAGCGAAGATAATCGCCCGAAAAAACCTCTGTGTCGATAGGAGGGAGCCGACAGCCATAAGATAATACACTTTGGGACGGAGTTACTGGAGCTTGAGATTTTTGGGAGGAGCCCTGTTGGTTTTCGATTTTCTCTAGGATCTGAGCGGCGACCTTTTCGTATACATCGTACGTTATATTGTATTTCGCCTTGAGCATAGATTTCGTATCTGCGGCGCTATCGCCTGCAGCCAAAATGCAATCGGAGCATACGTCATATGATTCCTTGACCTTTTGCCACAAGGAACTGACATGCTCCCTACGGATTTTGAGGACGGATAAGGTAGGGGTGGATGCACCCGGAACAGTAATGATAGCTTCAAAATGGATCAGAGTGTCAGCTGTGACAATAAATTTATTTAAAGCGGATTTTGCTTGGGATGCCATGTCAAATAATAACTATTTACAGAGGTGGGTAAAAAAGTAATAAACAATTTGGAGTTTTGGAACCAATTGAAAAGTCCGTAAGGACTGTATTAGAATATTTATGTATAAATATATACACGCAGCTGGAACACAGTAAAAAGTGCAGAGTGCAATTTTTTGCGGAACAATTTTAAAAATCGTAAACTTTTACTGTGGCTGGGTAATATTTTACACACACTTCGAGTTTATAGGAATATATATTTATTTGTAACTTAAATAAATTATCACTGCGGATTTGCAAACTTTTGGATAGCAACGGAATTATTTGGAGTGTACGGAATTTGGGCACAAAGAAATTGCGATATATTGAAATATATATATTAAATGCCGTTGCGTCGGATTAAATCTCTTTTGGATTTAGACAAGAAATCATACAACAAGTTGAACGAAATGGGGTTCAAACAACTGGCTGTATGACCGGCAAATAATAGGAATAAGTTGCACTTATCTGGAGCGGGTCAAGCCACCGTAGCTGCTGCTGAACGCTGGTCGGAAATATCCGGTCGATGGATCAAATGTTGGGGCGGGGGTGGCTTGATTGTAGAAGGCTGTGATGAGTCCCTGGAAAAGCGGTTGCGATCCGCGGAGAAATTATGATCGAAAAACACGGGAGAACTTTCGGGGTTTTGCGCGACGTGCGGCTGTTTATTTGTACACATGTAAATAGGAACTGACTACATGAATCTAAGCTTAGTGGCTCCAGAGCGGAGCGGAGAGTTGCGGGAGAGTTGGAGAGGGAGAGCGAAGGGCAGTGCGAGCGAGCAAGATGTGGAGATCTGGAGGAAACTGCCGCTCGACACTGCCTCCAGAAATTAAACGCCCTTTTGGCGTGAACAGATTATTTTAATTGAATTTTCACTGAATTGAATTTACTTGTCACTGCAAACCAAATACTAATGACGAAATTGCATTGTGAAAATAATTTTGACGCACCGAAAACGTGTGCAAATACTTCTGATACTTCAAATATCTGCCACGCTCCGGAAGGCCTGTCGTCGAAAATTGCGATAAAATCGCTGAATTGGTTGAAAGAGACCGGCATAGTAGCAGCCGTAGCATCGGTCAAGAGCTGGGCATGAGTCATCAAACCGTTATAAACCATTTGAAAAAGCTTGGAAGAAGCTCGATGTATGGGTGCCATACGAATTGACGCAAAAAAACATCTTTGACCGTATCGACGCATGCGAATCACTTCTAAATCGCAACAAAAACGACCCGTTTTTGAATCGTATGGTGACTGGCCAAAAATCGGATCGGCTGGCCCAGTGTGCATTAGACGGGTCCATTCCGTTTATGGGGTTCCTCAACCGTGATTCTGCGGTGCAATAGATATTGAAGCTTGTAGATTGGGTGAACTTTAATCTTTTTTAAAGACATATTTTCAGGCGTCAGTTCTATCTTGAACATTGGCTGGGGAATTTTGTTTCTGTTTATTATGTTTATAGCCGTTTTGGCATTAAAACCCTTTTCTTTAAGCCCATCTTTTATTTCAATGGTTGGAAATGTTGATTCAATTCCTTTGATAACTTCTTGTAGCCCTTTGCTATTTTTGAGTTCGAAGGTATGGTAATTTGCTTTTCCCTCATCTAGGTATTTGGCCACTGATCGATAATCTTGTTCGTCATTTACCTGAACTTTTATTTCATTTATGTAACCCCTTTTTATAGAAGTGACATGGAACTTGTTAGCTCCAATTTGGTCTGTTATTTTTTTGACTAGCTCAGCACAATTTCCGTGACGAACATAAAAGGGTGTTGGCCTTGGTTTCTTGGCCATGGTTGTTTGAGTGGCAGTATTATCTTCGTTTGTGTCACTAAGAATGGAAAATCTATTATTGGTCAGCTGATTGTTCTCTGCTTCTGCCTGGCCCTATGCAGACTAAGACTGAAACACCTAGGAAACCCCTTCATTAACGATCTGACCGAAATATCGGAGATCAACCTTAAAAGTATAAACTAATCATCCAAATTTCTAGGTTGAGACATATAAGATAGGGGACCCCGAATAAGGGAAATCGAGATCATACGGTACCACAATGGACCCACAGAGGTCTAAGTGTGTCAGACGCTAGTCTGGCAGCCGTTTCTAACCTAACCTAACCTAACCTGTTCGGCACAGTGATAGTATTTGATTTTGATACTTTTGGTGCGTTGGTTTTTCTAGAAGATTGCGGGCTTAATTTTCTTTTCATTTTCACGTAACGATCGATTCCAGCTTGTATTAACGTTCCATTAGCATTTTTCGTAATTTTTTGTTGGGGGGAGGGGAGCTGCCGGTCAGAGCTGACGATGCCGGGCGCTGAGTGGACGTAGTTGTTGTTGAGTTGGTTGTTGTTGTTAGTGTCGAAGTCACAGTGGTAAATACGGGCATTGCGCTGGTAGTTGTTGTTATATTGGGTTGTCAAAAAAGTCCTGCGGTATTCTTATTATGATATTTTTTTCTTTTTTTACATCGAGCTTTTAAGTGACTCAAAGCTTTTTCAAATGGTTTATAACGGCTTGATGACTTAAGCCAAGCTCTTGACCGATGCTACGGCTACTACTATGCCGGTTTTATCGCAATTTTCTACGACAGGCCTTCCTTCTTTGACCACCTCTGCACCAGAACGAAAACGTTGAAACCATCGTTGTGCGGTGGAAATGGAAACTGTATCGTGTCCATAAACTGAAAAAATTTTATTGGCGGCTTGAGATGCATTTTTGCCTTAATCGTAGTAGTACTGTAAAATATGGCGTACTTTCTCTTTATTTTGCTCCATGATTGCGACGCTATAACTCACGAACGATTGTGTTGTAACTGTTTGCATTGTCCAGTTAATCAAATCAAAGTTTTTTGTTGGAATGGTCCGATTTTAAAAATTTAAAATACATTTCGATAGGTATAAATAAACACAACAAAACTGCATTTATACTTCTCCGAAATCTTTAATAATGTGGGCACATTTTAAATTCGTTTGTGGGCAATTGTGGGCGTTAGAGGGCGCGTGGCGCTCAGCTTAAATAAACTTGCGCTTCGTAGAAAGCCCAAGAATATGTGTGGGTAATCCCAACTTTCTAGCTTTTGTAGTTTCCGAGATCTCAGCGTTCATACAGACGGACAGATAGACAGACGGACAGAAAGACATGGCTATTCACGCGCTAACACGTGTTTGATTGATTGTCTTCGTGAGTTATAGCGTCGCAATCATGGAGCAAAATAAAGAGAAAATACGGCATATTTTACAGTACTACTACGATAAAGGCAAAAATGCCTCTGAAGCCGCCAATAAAATTTGTGCAGTTTATGGACCCGACACAGTTTCCATTTCCACCGCACAACGATGGTTTCAACGTTTTCGTTCTGGTGTAGAGGTGGTCGAAGATCTGCCACGCTCCGGAAGGCCTGTCGTCGAAAATTGCGATAAAATCGCTGAATTGGTTGAAAGAGACCGGCATAGTAGCAGCCGTAGCATCGGTCAAGAGCTGGGCATGAGTCATCAAACCGTTATAAACCATTTGAAGAAGCTTGGAAGAAGCTCGATGTATGGGTGCCATACGAATTGACGCAAAAAAACATCTTTGACCGTATCGACGCATGCGAATCACTTCTAAATCGCAACAAAAACGACCCGTTTTTGAATCGTATGGTGACTGGCGATGAAAAGTGGGTCACTTACGATAACGTAAGGCGCAAACGGTCGTGGTCGAAAAGCGGTGAAGCTGCCCAGACGGTGGCCAAACCTGGTTTGACGGCCAGAAAGGTTCTTCTGTGTATTTGGTGGGATTGGCAGGGAATAATCCACTATGAGCTACTCTCCTATGGCCAAACGCTTAATTCGGACCTGTACTGCCAACAACTGGACCGCTTGAAGGCAGCACTCATGCAAAAGAGGCCATCTTTGATCAACAGAGGCCGAATTGTCTTCCACCAGGACAACGCCAGGCTACACACAGCTTTAGTGACGCGCCAGAAGCTCCGGGAGCTCGGATGGGAGGTTCTTTTGCATCCACCGTATAGTCCGGATCTCGCACCAAGTGATTACCACCTGTTTCTGTCTATGGCGAACGCGCTTGGTAGTCTGAAGTTTGCCACAAGAGAGTCCTGTGAAAATTGGCTCTTTGAGATTTTTGCTAATAGGGAAGCGAGCTTCTATGAGAGGGGCATAATGAAGTTGTCATCTCGTTGGGAACGCGTCATCGAACAAAACGGCGCATATTTGACTTGAATCGCATTATTGTATTATATATTGGGTGGGCAAGAAAGTCATGTCGTTTTTTTAGTAATCGTTTTTAATCTAATTTATTTACGACTAATCGAGCACCAGGGTCACACTTTTTAGTATTGTTTTAAAGCTTATTCTCTTAGGTACTATCGATGAAAATTTGGTAATTATTCGATAACATTTGTGGAAGCTATAGCAAATTAAACATGGAGGATCAAAGTGAGCATTTTCGGCATATTTTGTTTTTTTATATCCGAAAAGTAAATAAAGCGGTCGAAGCTCGCGAAAAATTGTGCGAAGTGTATGGTAAAGATGCCATGAGTGATCGCCAATGTCAGCGCTGGTTTGCAAAATTCAGGCTTGGAGATTTTGCAGTTAAAGACGCCCCACGTTCTGGTCGACCATCGGCCGTTTTTGACGAACAAATTCAGGCTTTGCTGGATAAAAACCGGCCTTATTCAACGCGGGTGATGTCAGAGAAGCTCAGTGTGTCGCATTCAACGGTTGAAAACCATTTAAAGAAACTTGGCGACGTAAACAAGCTCGATGTTTGGGTTCCGCATAACTTAAAGGAAATTCACCTAACTAAGCGTATCAATATCTGCCATTCTCTGCTGCAACGGATTAAAAACGATCCTTTTTTGAAGCGGATCATTACTGGCGACGAAAAGTGGGTTGTGTACAATAATGTCCAACGAAAAAGATCATGGAGCAAGAAAGATGAGCCAGCCCAAGCCACATCAAAGGCCGATATCCATCAGAGGAAAGTTATGCTGTCTGTTTGGTGGAATTGGAAGGGTGTAGTGCACTTTGAGCTGCTGGGACGGAATGAAACCATCAATTCAGATGTGTACTGTCGCCAGCTATCCAATTTTGCGGAACAAATTAAAGAAAAGGAGCCGACACTAGCTAATCGCAAGGGTATAGTCTTTCACCATGACAACGCTAGGCCCCACACATCTTTGGTCACTCGGCAAAAATTAACGGAGCTGAATTGGGATTACCATTTGTTTCGCTCTCTTCAAAACTCTTTGAATGGTAAAAACTTTGATTCAGATGAGGCTGTCGAAAACCACTTGTCTCGATTCTTTGCTGGAAAAGACCAAAAGTTCTTCGAGCGCGGAATTATGCAGCTGCCCGAGAGATGGTCATTAGTGGGCGAACAAAACGGCCAATACATAATTGATTAATTATAAGTCCTGATATAAATAAATCATCTTTGAAAATATTGAAAAAAAAACGACATGACTTTCTTGCCAACCCAATATATATAAAAAAAGGAAGCAAACTCAAGAGCCCACGGTGAGCAGAATCGATCGAGAAGTCCAAGGAGAAGTTGAAAACCTCCCCACAAATAGCAGCAGCAAGAATAACGGATGGCCGCCCGCTTACCAGATACGCGGCGAATAAGCGTAGTAGCATCGCGGCGAAGAGAGTTTGGAGACTAAAGAGTGGAGAATGACAGAGTGGAAAATCTAACTCCGGAAAGAGACAACTCTGACAAAGAGAGTTTTGGAGAGTGTGAGAGTGCATTATGGGAAAAAAGTCCGTTTATTTGGCATAAAGGGAAAAATTAAAAGTATTAATTTAAAAAAACAATATTTTTTTTAATAGTAAAATGGTTAAAGTTATTAGAACAGTAAAAAAAAAATTTACGCGCCACAGATACCTCGTTATAGCCGAGTAAAGTCAATCAGTTAACGTGCTCATCTCGAAGAAAACAGCGCGCTAATTTTACTCCAAAGTTTTCCAACGACGTGCAAAGTGTTTAGAGGTCTAAAAAATAAACAAAACAAGAAAGCTAGCTTCGGCCAGCCGAAGCTTATATACCCTTGCAGATCATTCCTATTAATTTACAAATCGCAAAAATGTTAAATTTCCTATTATTTCTCTTATTTCCGATCGTTCCTATGGCAGCTATATGATATAGTAGTTCGATTTTGATAAAATCAAAATCGAATTTCTGAAATATTTAAAAAGAGTCGTATCCCAGAGTAGAAGAGAATACAATAAAAACCAACGAATCAATAATTTATTTCCTATTATATTCCCATTAATTTTCCGATCGTTCCTATTTCATCCCAATAGCTTAAAAACTGAGAGACTAGTTTGCGTAGAAACAGACAGACGGACAGACGGACGGACAGACGGACACGGCTAGATCGACTCGTCTAGTGATGCTGATCAAGAATATATTTACTTTATGGGGTCGGAAACGTCTCCTTCACTGCGTTGCAAACTTCTGACAGAAATCATAATACCCTCTGCAAGGGTATAAATATGGAAAATTTACGTCAAGGTATGTTAAAATACTTCTCAAAACAAATTGTTTTGTAACTGTTTGCATTGTCCAGTTAATCAAATCAAAGTTTTTTATTGGAATGGTCCGATTTTAAAAATTTAAAATACATTTCGATAGGTATAAATAAACACAACAAAACTGCATTTATACTTCTCCGAAATCTTGAAAAATGTGGGCACATTTTAAATTCGTTTGTGGGCGATTGTGGGCGTTAGAGAGGGAGTGGCGCTCGGCTAAAATAAACTTGCGCTCCGTAGGAAGCCCATGAATATGTGTGGGTAATCCCAACTTTCTAGCTTTTGTAGTTTCCGAGATCTCAGCGTTCATACAGACGGACAGATAGACAGACAGACAGACGGACAGACGGACAGACAGACATGGCTATATCGACTCGGCTAGTGACCCTGATCAAGAATATATACTTTTGCATACTTTTGCACGAATACTATATACCATTTTACTCTACGAGTAACGGGTATCAAAATAATAAACTTACAAAAATTTGAACATCCGCGTCAAAGAGCTATAACCGCATTTTTATATCATAAGAATGGGTTAAAAAAATCACAAAACTCTATTCCATTTTAGATCAAAAGATTGGTGTCCATTAGTGCCCCCTTCTCCCCTACTAACAAAAGTGTTTGTGTTCTTTAAGCTTTAGTTAAGAATCTACGCTGATCGACGCAAGGTTGTTATAGAAATGTTTTAACAATATGATAAAGAAACAAGTGTTATCATTACGTTTTGCCCGTTTTTGCCTTTTTTAAAACAAATATACCACCAAACTTTTAACTTTCTGGCTTTTTCTTCAGAGACTTGAGGTGGAGGATAATAAAAAATTTTATGTAATAACTATCATATCCTATCTAATATTTGTTTTCCAAATAAATATGTTTTGTATTAATAAAAAAAAATTTTCTCAAAATATTTAAGGGGTTGACCATAATGGGAAGGTGGTGGGTGGTTGGCTTTTTTTTTTTTTTACAAACGTAAGGTTTTTTTAAAAAATGGTAAAAAACGAAATTCTATTTGGGCATAAGCAGTATATATTATAATTTAGTAAATTTACAAGGCCCTATCTTTAAAACTAGACTTTATGCCAAATTTACTGACTTTTTTCCATAGTGGAGTGGAGACTTTGCAGACAGAGCCAGAGTGCCATGTGCAAAAGGAAATATTGAAACGGCACCGGACTTTGGACTTTGGAGCCCCATATAAAGCCACAGGGCGCTGGCAGCTGGATCAGTAGATCACGAGGAGTCAATCCGTTAAGATCAGTCAAGATATCAAAGTGAACAAGTCAATCAACCAGTGCCAAGTAATCTACAAGTAAAACACAAGTCGAGTCGTCGGAAGCAGCGCCGTGGGAGCCTACAAGGAGCAAGATCGCTACGTCGAGACGTTCGGGATTGGATCATCAGGAATCTTCGAATTGAGACACAGGTAGCTGAGGTCCAGAGGGCATCACACGGCTAAGCCAAAATGAACTGTTCCTACTCCTGTTACGGCTAAGTCCTCGCATTACCCTTCTCGGGTCTATCAGAGTTGAGCAGTGAAGTCCTGCAACAAGATATCGTGAGCTCGGGGCGAGAGCCGTCTAAACCCAGTGCGCCTTGTTGCAAACACCACCTTGTCGTGTCCCGGCGTGAGCCCAGTCCGTCAAGTGGAAATTGAACAGGTCCTGGTGCGACCAGCCAGAAAGGGCGAACTGTAGGCCGGTTGTTGTTTTCAAGAGGCGTTGTCCTGGAGAGACCCAACAGTTCTACGATCCCGGATCAGCGTGTGTCTGAAAACCCGAGTGTTACGAGCCAGAAGGACGAGCGGTAGGTCGGTTGTTGTTTTCAAGAGCCGTTGTCTTGGAGAGACCCAATGGTTCTATGAGCCCGGATCGGCGTATATCCGGAGCCCTGAATACCAGACGCCACGCTTCGTCCAGCCTCACAACAAGTACATCCAGGAGCAGAGCACAGGAGGTCGTTAGCTACAACATCAGCCACAAAGGACATCGAGCTACGCGGAAACGTTAGTAGTAGTAGGATAATACGGGAGCTGGCCCACTAGGTAATAAATCATGTCAAAAAAAGGGGGTGGGGTGACCCTAATTAGTCAAGAGGCGTTGTCCTGGAGAGACCCAACGGTTCTACGATCCCGGATCGGCGTGTGTCTGAAAACCCGAGTGTTACGAGCCAGAAGGACGAGCGGTAGGTCGGTTGTTGTTTTCAAGAGCCGTTGTTGCATGGTTGCACACAGGTGACCTAATTAGCATATTTAAGTAATGAAAGTGTTGGAAAAAAGGGGAAGAAATGGTGGTGGGGTGACCGTTAGGATGCACACAGGTGTGCATTAGTATAAAAAGGTCACTTAAGTTAGAAAGTGTGTGAGAGGGGTGTTTTGTCATGCGTACGAATTTGTGGTTGTTTAGAGTGATCTTTACCCGAAAATGGTGTGTAGGAGTGACCGTTAGGATGCACACAGGTGTGCATTAGTATAAAAAGGTCACTTAAGTTAGAAAGTGTGTGAGAGGGGTGTTTTGTCATGCGTAGAATTTGTGGTTGTTTAGAGTGATCTTTTCCCGAAAATGGTGTGTAGGAGTGTGAGAGAGGGGTGTTTTGTGATGCGTACGAATTTGTAAAACGATATTTAGGTTCAGTAGTAGGAGGAGGAGGGGGAAGTGGTTTTATTATGCGTGTCCGTTTTGTTGATTCAATTAGGGTTGTGGATGATATCTGTTAGTGTAACCTGTCTTCAGTCGTCTTGTGGTCAAAAGATGTTAGTTTGAGGGATATTAGACCGCATACTTTTGTGATGTGAAACAAGCGTGACTTCGAGAACTTCCCCCCTCTTTAGCGAGCATTAGATGGGAAAGTGAGCGTGAATACCTAAAGTATGTTGCTTCTAACTTGTATTAAGTTAAGGGAGGGTAATCTTAAATGTTTCAATTCTATAGTGGAGGAGGTGGTGGTGGTGGTGGTTCCAAACAGAATATACACAAAAACAAATGAGATCGTTTATTTAGTCAAATGCGTTTTTATTTAATCATATTCGTGTTACATTAGTTTCCATTGAGTTTTTTAAACAAATTAATGTTTCGTTCCATAAATTTTAAGGCATCTTCTTCTTTCTTTTCAATATGCATACACCTGCAAATGTCAGGTCCGACTTTACAATCATCATATGCCCATGCACAGGATGATAGGTGTTCCCCATACTTGGAATGAATTACTGGGGTGGCTTCAACATCTTTAAAAAATGTATGAAATAATTTCAACTTCGAAACATGTTCCTTGAAGATCTCACTCCCATGCTTCTTTAAAAACTCTTCAGTTTTTGAGGAAACCCTTTTTTTTTCTTTTAACGTAATTGGCTGAATGTTTATCTTAAACTAAAGTCTGGTGGATATAAATCTTTGAATTATACTTAGAAAACAGATGTTAAGTAATGCAACATTTTTTTTTGCTTTTCTCTTTATTTTAGAAGTTCAATATATGATGAAATTAATTTTCTAACTTTATATTGTTGAATTACAAAATGAAAACAAGCACACGTTTCTATATTATCATTAGAAAATTTACATAAATTTAAATGTTCTCCAATTGTTGT
>JBAMCF010000539.1:0-11786 GCA_037075285.1 Drosophila lutescens | reverse complement strand
TGTTCGAGAAGGCAATTTTTATACCCTTGCAGAGGGATGATTTCAGTCAGTAGTTTGCAACGCAGTGAAGGAGACGTTTCCGACCCCATAAAGTATACTTTATATATATATTATACTTTATATTATATATATATATATATATATATATTTCTTGATCAGCATCACTAGACGAGTCGATCTAGCCATGTCCGTCTGACCGTCTGTCTGTCTGTCTGTCTGTCTGTCTGTCCGTCTGTCCGTCTGTCTGTTTCTACGCAAACTAGTCTCTCAGTTTTTATCGGGATGAAACTTTCCCAAAAGACTTCTTACTATTGCAGGTAGTATATAAGTCGGAACCGACCGGATCGGACAACTATATCCTATAGCTCCCATAGGAAGGATCGGAAAAAAAACTTAAAAAAATTCAAGCTTCGGTGTTTTTTGAAGTATTACCTTCTTATCTTGGGAATATAATAAATATTTAAAAAATCGGATCACTATATCATATAGCTGACATAGGAACGGTCGAAAAATTAAATGGAAATTTTAAATATTTCCGAATTTCGATTTTAATTTTAAAAAGATCGAACTACTATATCATTTAGCTGCCATAGAAACGATCGAAAAATTAATGTGAAATAATAGGAAATTTAACATTTTTGCGATTTGTAAATTAATAGAATGATCTGCAAGGGTATATAAGCTTCGGCCTGCCGAAGCTAGCATCCTTTCTTGTTTGTAAATGGTATTCGGTTATGGAACAATCTACCGCACCAAAACCAAAAAAATTAAAAAAAAAAAATTATAAAAACTTTAAAAAACTAAAAATAATTATAGTAGTAATTAAGAAACTAGGAAAATCTGATGTTAGAAATAAATATTATATAAGAAATTGAAATTTTAAAATAATAATAAGTAAAAACAAGAGAGAACGCTATAGTCGGGTGCCCCGACTATTAGATACGCGTTACTCAGCCAAAGGGAGTGCGAGGGAAATGGAGATATAAAACTTTGATCACGCATAAATTTGTATACCCTTGCAGAGGGTATTATGATTTCAGTCAGAAGTTTGCAACGCAGTGAAGGAGACGTTTCCGACCCCATAAAGTATATATATTCTTGATCAGCATCACTAGACGAGTCGATCTAGCCATGTCCGTCTGTCCGTCTGTCCGTCTGTAGTCTCTCAGTTTTTAAGCTATCGGGATGAAACTTTCCCAAAAGCCTTCTTACTATTGCAGGTAGTATATAAGTCGGAACCGACCGGATCGGACAACTATATCCTATAGCTCCCATAGGAAGGATCGGAAAAAAAACGTTCAAAAAATTCTAGCTTCGGTGTTTTTTGAAGTATTACCTTCTAATCTTGGGAATATTATTTTTTATATATTTCTGAATTTCGAATTAAATATTTAAAAAATCGAATCACTATATCATATAGCTGCCATAGGAACGGTCGAAAATTAAATGGAAATTAATAGGAAAAAAATTATATCTTTGTTGATTTTTATTACATTCTCTTCTACACTTGGATATGACTATTTTTAAATATTTCCGAATTTCGATTTTAATTTTAAAAAGATCGAACTACTATATAATTTAGCTGCCATAGAAACGATCGAAAAATTAATGCGAAATAATAAGAAATTTAACATTTTTGTGATTTGTAAATTAATAGAATGATCTGCAAGGGTATATAAGCTTCGGCTTGCCGAAGCTAGCTTCCTTTCTTGTTTTTCTTCATTTCGAAAGGTATAATACATAAACACCATTAAATTGCATTTACTTTTCCGAAATATTCAAAGACAGACACCTTTTAAAATCGTTTAAGGCGATTGTGGGCGTTCACTCTTTACTCTACGAGTAACGGGTATAAATATCAACTCAATGTGACTAGCGCGATAATTATGAGTGTGCACTTGTAGCGCTGGGATATGAAATAAATAAATAAAATTAATGAAATTTTTTTACTTCCTTCCCAGTGACGATTCAGAAACTGTGCCCACATCTGTCACTATAAATAAATACATAAATAAACACGTTCAGCGACATAGCTAAGAATAATAAAATCCAGGGATTTCCGACGTTTTGAATTATGTAGACTTACCTTATCTCTTTTGCTAAGAAACCAACTCTCAATAACCAAAAAAAAAAACCCTTCATAAACCATTGCCATTTTCTTTGGACGTCAATCTTAAATATCCATATTTGTTAAGCATAAAGCTTCATAAAAATATAACTTACATAATTTGAAACAATATATTTTTACTTATATTTTCATAAGTCATATTTAAATCGAATTATATTGTAAAAAAATAAGTTTTGTGGTTACAGCAACAAGACTATGAGCCAATTTTTTCAATGTCATCGGCACAATCAGTATTCAAAATTTCGATTTTTTTTTTAAAGTGTTTTTCGATATCCGAACACACTGTCATAGATTTTTCATCCGTTATAAGATTTATGGCAATCCCAGACTTTCCTGAAAAAAATATATAAAAAGTACAAAATTTAAGAAATGTTAAAAATACTTAATATAGTATATAATATAGTTATAATATTCCACGTCAAACGTGACAGGCAATTTGGGGTCAACTTTTTTTTTCGATAGAGGATCGAAATATAAGAAAGTATTTTTTTTTTAATCTCCTACCATTTTATTTTTTTTTTCTCTTTTTTCATAAAGCCCCGTTTTGGGATTACGGAATTGAGACTCGTTTGAGTTATTTTGATGAAATGTTGCAAATTTTGTTGTTAATATCTTAAAGACAAAATTACAGATTTCTGAGCTTTTTTTTAAATTAAAACAATTCAAGCTTGTCGGCTGGACGAAGTAAATAGGAAACAATTGAAATCCATGCTAGCTAAATCGAATAAAACAGCCCGAAAATCCGATAAGGAAAACGAAGGTGACAGGTGACAAGTGAAGTGAAGCGGGTTACATATGGAAGCTCTTCTTCTGGAATTAAAATTTATGAAATGGGAATTTTTTTGGGATCTGCAGTGATGATACGTAGGCTGCTATACATATTTCTGGCCTAATAATAAAAAGGCGAATATTTACGATTAAAAATGGTTTTATTGTTTTTCAAAGTATTCTCCAGCAAGACTTATACACTTTTGCATGCGCTCAAACCAATTGTCGAAGTATTTGTCCACTCCGATTGAGACACCTCCAAAATATGGTTTTTGAACATCTTCTGGCGTCGAAAATCGTTGACCACGCATTGTTCTCTTGATGTGCGGGAATAAAAAGAAGTCATTGGATGACCCATCAATTCGACATTTTGGCCGGTCAAAAAGGCGCTGGTTTGAGCTGATGTGTGAGAGCTCGCATTGTCATGATGCAGAATTATCCGTCTTCTCTTGTTCGTTTTTCGAATTTCTCCGAAGATTTCAGGCAAACAAATTGTGGTGTACCACTCAGAGTTGACCGTCCTACGTTGCTCAAGCGGAACAGTCGCCACATGACCTGTTTTACCGAAGAAACAGGCCACCATTTGCTTCGAAGTGCTTCTTCCACGAACAACTTTCGTTGGATTTGGCTCGTCTTCGAAGACCCACACGGTCGATTGCTGTTTTGTTTCGGGCTCATAAGCATAGATCCATGATTCGTCACCTGTGACGATCTTATAAACGTCTTTTAAAACACCGCGATTGTATTTTTTCAAATTTTTTTTGCACCAATCCACACGAGTCTTTTTTTGAGCGATTGTCAAATTGTGCGGGATCCAACGAGAACAAATTTTTTTTACGACCAAGTGTTCATGCAATATCGAATGTATGCTGGTGGAAGAAATGCCCAAGGATGCCTCTATCTCACGGTATGTCACATGACGATCTTGCATTATCAGTTCATGCACAACGTCAATGTTCTCTGGAACAACGACTGTTTTTGGACGACCTTCACGACCTTTGTCTGCGAGCGAGCGTCGGCCACGATTGAATTCATTATACCAGTTTTTCATAGTGCTATAAGATGGTGCTCCATCGCCATACAAAGATTTAAGTTCATCGATGCACTCTTGTCGTGTTAATTCACGTCGAAAGCCGTGAAAAATGATTGCGCGAAAATGTTCACGAGTTAATTCCATTTTCTGCCAAATTGATTTTTTCAAGTCACTGTAAGCAACACAAATTATGGCCGGACGTCAAAACGTTCTGAGCACGTTTCTTCTAAAATATGTCAAACTTCCCAATGAAAACGTCACTTGGCGCCAGGCAATACTTAGTATGGCCTAGGCCAGAAATATATATAGCAGCCTACGTAAAGGCGATGAATTGATAGACTGTCCCAAAGTGGCCAGAGGGACCCTCTGACTTGTGGTTCCGGTGTAATTTAATCAGCCAAGCGGATTGGTTGAATATTTCACTTTGAGTGATGATATTTACAATAAAATAAACAAAAACAAGAGAGAACGTTATAGGCGGGTGCCCCGACAATCAGATACCCGTTGCTCAGGTAAAGGGAGTGCGAGGGAGATGGAGATAGAAACTTTGATCACGCATAACTATTTAACGAATGGTCCGATTTGAAAAATTTCTTCTACATTTCGATAGGTATTGATAAACACAATAAAACTGCATTTTTAATTTTCCGAAATATTTAAATTTTTTAAATCGTATATAAGCGATTGTGGGCGTAGAGGGGGCGTGGCACTTTTTTAAAACAAACTTGCTCTGCGTTGGAACTCCTAGAATCTGCATGCAAAATGCCAATTTTCTAGCTTTTATAGTTTCCGAGATCTCAGCGTTCATACGGACGGACAGACAGACGGACAGACGGACAGACGGACATGGCTATATCGACTCGGCTAGTGATCCTGATCAAGAATATATATACTTTATAGGGTCGGAAACGTTTCCTTCTCCCTGTTACATACTTTTGCACGAATACAATATACCCTTTTACTCTACGAGTAACGGGTATAACTACTTCTTAACAAGAGAGAACCCTATAGTCGGGTTTGTGTCCCGACTATCTAATACCCGTCACTCAGCTAAAGGGAGTGCGAGGGAAATGGATATATTACATTTTTTTGATTGCGAATAACATTTTAATGAATGGTCCGATTTGAAAAATGTCTTCTACATTTCGATAGGTATAAATATAAACAACAAAATTGCATTTATTCTTCTCGGAAATCTCAGCGTTCATACGGGCAGACAGACAGGCGGACAGACGGAAAGACGGACAGACGGACATGGCTATATCGACTCGGCTAGTGACCCTGATCAAGAATATATATACTTTACAGGGTCGGAAACGCTTCCTTCTAGCTGTTACATACTTTTGCACGAATACAATATACCCTTTTACTCCACGAGTAACGGGTCGCGTTTGCATCCATTTACCGTTGAACGCTCCCAAATCCCATACAAAACTTGTTGGCGAGGGGAGGGTGGACAATTGTCGCGTTACAGGGCTGCGATTAACCAGGCATGATAATTTTTCTGTACCCGAATCTGATAAGAAGCGGGAAAATTAAAAACATTTATTGTTGATACTGAATTATTTACAGATTTCTATAGAACTTTTTGTATAATTTTGGTTTTTGATATGCCAAATGATCTGGCAATAGTTCAGTATTTAGAGGATGATCCAAGCGCATAAAGGGTAGTAGCAGTACGTTTATCCAATGGAATGGTTCGTTGGTCGTTGCAGCGCAGGCACATGGGCCTTCTTCCCCGGCTCCATGATCATGAGGTTTGATTCTTGGTCACGTGCACCCGCCATTCGTTCTTCAAGGCGATCTCCTGGTCCCATCCTCGTAGTCTTTTCAACCCCGGCTCAGATTCTGTCCACTGACGTGCCGCCGCAGAAGGTGCAGCTACTGCTGTCGCGGGTCATGTCAGAGAATTGTTTAAATGCCTGTTCAGATCTATATATATGAACGCCTTCTGCAGCAGATCCTTTTGCTTTCTGCACTCCCGGGTTTCTGACGCATTTGTTTGCCGCTACCCGATCTTTCTTTGGAGCTCCACCAACTGCTGGCAACAGATGCTCAAGCAGCATAACGTGGGATGTGGTAACTGCTTTCATCATTGCAGCAATGTTTCCACATATATTTACGCTGTTCAAATGCTGTTCTGAGATTGTATTTATCAATAACAAATTATTTAAATCCATTGTTTACTTCAGCTCGCAAATGACAATAGCAGAACAGCCTTTTTTCAGACGCGTTTGCCAATGGAAACACCTCACGTCCGCCTATCGCGTTGCCAATCGAAAATACCGAAAAAACCGCATAGTGGAAAAATGCCTTAACACTCTTCGAGAAGTTATCTTTTTTGCCAAAATATTGCAAATTTCTAGGCGTGTAGATAAATCTTACTGTGGTCTTGTCTAGTTCGGATGAAAAAGATAACTACTTATCACCAGTACATGCATCGTAAAAGAGGAAGCTGGAGAATATGTCACAAAATTTAGCAGGAGGAGCGTTATTGAAGGAGCTGGACATCAGCTATGTCGAAGCTGCTTGATATAAAGTTAAAAAACCTGTCAACTAAAACTGACGTCGAAGGGCTAAACCGGGATCTGAAAAGCGACATTGGTGTCATTTCGCTACAGGTCAAACAGCTAACCGACGACAACACGCGGCTCAAAGAAGAGGTGATAAGCCTTCGCTTATCAGAGAAGCCGATAAGCGTACAATAAATATGTTGCTAGAACAACAAAAGAAAAAAAACGAAGTGGTAAAAGGCCTGAGGATAAATAAAAACTGCAAACTGGCTGTTAAAACTCTGAAGAGAAACTGCAATTAAAAACTTCAAGGGTTTCCGATGTGCGAAAGCTTAAAGAGCGGGATGGCAAAATTATGGTTTTGGTAGAATGCGAATCCCAAGGAGAAGCGGAGAACATTTTTAAGAATGGTCATAAGTTACGTGGAAGCCAGGTGTTCCTTGACAAGGACTTGACAGTAGAAAATCCAAAAGATTCTTCTGGCCATTCGCTGGGTAACAAAAGTAAAAGTAAAAAGAACCTAAATTAAAGGAAATATTCGGAAACAGTTTGGAAATGTCTCACATTACGTATGCGCTCTTAAGCCAAAAGTCCAAGTCAAAAAACTAAATAGAAACAAAAACAAGAAAGGAAGCTAGCTTCGGCCAGCCGAAGCTTATTTACCCTTGCAGATAAAAGAAATACCTTTTTAAGTTGTCAGAAATCAAAACGCCTACTTCCTGCAAAGTTACAATAAATTTTCTTATATTTGTTTGATTATTCGTATGGGAGCCTTAAGATATAGTGGTCCGATCCGGCTCGCTCCGACATATGTACTACCTGCAATATAAATAAGACTTTTGGGAAAGTTTCATTGCGATAGCTTTAAAACTGAGAGACTAGTTCGCATAGAAACGGACAGACGGACAGACGGACATGGCTAGATGGACTCGGCTATTGGTGCTGATCAAGAATATATATACTTTATGTGGTCGGAAACGTCTCCTTCACTACGTTACAATATCTGACTGAAATTATAATACCCTCTGCAAGGGTATAATAAATGTATTAAATGTAGTCCTATGTTAGAATGTAGTAATGTTAAATGCGAATAAAGAGCTCGATACCATAGAGAGATTGGAGATAATAATATTGTCCTATAACGTGGCAGGAATAAAAAATAGGCTTTTTTCCAATACATTGCGTCGTTTCAAATTTTCATTCTATCTGAAACATTTCTGGAATCCAAATTGGATGCTGTCGAAGTAAAATTTAAAGACTTTGTGCTTAGATGGCATCCGAACCAGCGCCAGGGGACGAGCAAGTGGTGGAATGACATATGGTATAAAAAAAGAACTTCACGAACAGAATAAAATTAGTTTCATAAATATAGAAAACCTGCACCTACTGCCAGTGTACATTAATTGCAATCACTGGAAAAGAGATTCTAGAATGTCATATGCGGTTTTAAACCATGTCCGATTAAATGAAAGTGCACTGATTATAGGAGATTGTAACGCAAGGTTGGGAGAAGCGCAACTTCTCGGATTTGACCAACAGTTAGGCCCAAGTTCCCTAAATGAAGCCCGTAATGCCAAAGACAAAGTAACAGACGCCAATGGCCGGCACCTAATGGATCTGATTGAGCTGTTCACGGTGGTCAATGGAAAGTCGTCTGGCGATCCTTTGGGCGATTACACCTTTATGAGAGGCGAAGCTCGGTCTACCATCGACCTCTGTATGGCACGCGGCACATGGATAAAAACCATCAAAGACTTGGAAGTGAGCAGTCAAATATTCTCTGACCATCTGCCGCTGGAAGTTACAGTCACTCTTTCCACAACATCGAACGCATTCACAGCGCCGCTTGGACTTCTGCCAAGTCTGATTTGGCGAAATCGAGAGAAGGAGAACTATAGGACAAAGTTAAACCGAAACTTGGCAAAAAGTTGTGCGGCAGATTTGAGAACTCCTGATGAAATTAAAGGGTTTTTTACAGATTGCATTACCAAAGCCGTTAATACACGAGGTCGAAGAAAGCCCAGAGTCTTTAAACAGGAGTGGTACACGGAACAGTGTGAGGCAGCTCGAATGTTTCTTTTAACATGCTAAGGCAGGTAAAATCAACAGATTCAGCAAGTGCAGCGGTAATGTATCATGAAGCCAACGCCGCATACAAGCTAACTTGTCAAAATGCTCGGACGCAATTTTAAATTAACCTAGCAAGATCATTGGATTCCATAACAGATAGCATGGCTTATTGGACTACTATTAAGAAACTCAATGGAAGTTTATTTGTAAAACAATTGAAGTTAATGCAGATGATCTAGGAAACCATTTCCGTCTTCTAGCCCCTCCTGATTGGACGCAAACCCTGCACTTTGCAATGCCGTGGGTACAAAATCAGAAGTAGAAGAAGTGGAAAATATAATTGCAATGTTAAAAGAAAGAAAAGCACCCGGGCCAGATAGGATACCATCGGAATTCATTAAGTACGCTACACCTCAATTCACAGCCAGCCTTGTCACTGCATTCAACAAGCTCTTGGAATCCGAAACAGTCCCAAAGAGCTTTCAAAAAGCTATAATTTTTCCGATCTTTAAGAAAGGCGACCCGAAGGTGACATCTAACTACAGAGGAATCTCTTTTCAAAATGCGTTAGCTAAAGTCTTCGCTGCGCTACTACTCGAACGTTTTAAAAACTGCTTAGGAGACTGCGATATTCTTACTGAATTCCAAGCCGGTTTTAGAAAAGGATATTCGACAGTAGACAACATTTTCAGTGTCACAAGTATAGCAAGATCAGTAGAAAAAAGTTATACGCATTCCTTGTACATTTCAGAGCTGCGTTTGACTCAATAGACAGAAGAACCACGTTTTTAAACGTCCTTTAGAGCTTGTATACGGAAATATTGGCGGCAGTACGGGATGGAGAACAACTATCTGAGTGGTTTGGCACTGAAGCTGGAGTCAAGCAAGGATGTCTACTCAGCCCCCTTCTGTTTTTCCTGTTTTTAAACGCCATCACGGATAGCCTGCCTTGCGGTATTCAAATAGGCGGATGCGCGATTAGGGCGCTGCTGTATGCAGATGACATTGTGATCCTCGCCGAATCACCCGATGAACTGCAAGAAATGATTAATGCTCTGCACAAATACTGTCTATTGTGGGGACTATCAGTAAACACCGAGAAGTCAAAAGTTCTAATCTTCAAGAGGCATTGGAGAAGGCTAGCGCAAAACGAAAAGTGGAATTTAGGGTCAATTCAGCTAGATATTGTCAAGACATATAATTATCTGGGAGTCTGGATTTACCACATCGGTCGATTCAACAACCACTTACAGGAGAAACTTCGAGAGGCAATACTGGCCATAAATTGCACATGGAAATCGCTGCTAGGGAAAAAGGATGTTCCAATGAGTAGCAAGTACAAGCTGTTTAGTGCAGCAATGCGGTCAATATTATGTTACGGCGCGCAGGTCTGGGGCATCTTACCCTATGAAGAAGTTGAAAGTCTTCTAAGATTCTTTTTAAAGAAGATTTTTCGTTTACCCAGATTTACCCCGAACAGGATGCTATATCTTGATACAGGACTGTCGCCGCTGCATATCTTTACAGCAGAAATGCATTTCAGATATATCCAGAGAGTGGTATCCATGCCTGAACATAGGCTACCGCGAATTCTAGCGAGCTATTTGGTTCAGGAACGTAAGCAATGGGTCATAGAATGGGAGACGCTTGCCGAGACCTACGGCCACTCGGCTGACTCATAGGTCTCTTGAATACGATCTGGGAGTCAATAACTATTTTACAGACGCTTTCACCGTGGAGAAGATCCGTGCCATTTTTATGGCCAGGGGGGAAATCCTCCCACTAAGCTACATCCCAAACGTGACAGCCAGCGACACTGTGTGCCCGATCTGTAATATGATGGAGCAGGAAAACATCGTGCACTTTATGGGACACTGCCCCATTTTACGGGAGATTCGCCTGCTGAATTTTGGTATGGCTCAGCTGCAACCGCGTGCTGTATACGATTTGCTGAATGGGCAGTGCTGGTCAACTCTCTACAACTACACCAACCAGGCTTTGCAGTACCGTAATAATATTTTAATGGAAAACTTTTAAATACTAAATTTTATTAATTGAAGCACGAAACTCAGCTCTCCTAGTTGTTAATCTGATTGGTGGAACAAACTGATATCTGGGGAAGACCCGGGAAGTCAGGTGTAGTACACTGGCAGTTTTGACAATGGGAAAGCCGAGATCGACAGACGGTTAGATTTATTTTCTAATCCATTCTTGTTTATAAAAAAAAACAAGAGAGAACGTTATAGTCGGGTGCCCCGACTATCAGATACCCGTTACTCAGGTAATGGGAGTGCGAGGGAGATGGAGATAGAAACTTTGATCACGCATAACTATTTAACGAATGGTCCGATTTGAAAAATTTCTTCTACATTACGATAGGTATTGATAAACACAATAAAACTGCATTTTTACATTTCCGAAATATTTAAATTTTTAAAATCGTATATAAGCGATATATATATAATAATATATAATATATATAATAATCTCTGTAAATCTCCTTTAATTGTACATTTGTAATGCCGTTTACTCAATGTTTTTTTTTATAAGTAAAAAATTATACTAATACTACTACTACTACTAGCGTCAGTTTGTTTCGTGTTTGTAATAATTAATATAACATACCGCGTACGGTGGAATATAAAGAAACTTCAATATTTATTTACATCAAAAATAAAAGTGGTTGATGAAAACGATGTTTAAGAATGTACGATCAAGGCTGTAATGCGAAAGCAAATGGAATTAACTATACTCCACTTAAGCATTTGATTATAAAAGGTAGATAAACTTTTCGTAAAAGCAAATCGGTTTTCTTGACCCCTTTAATTTATCCAAACGATAAAAAATAACAGATTGCTGTTTTGAGCTGTGAAGCGCAAGCAAAGCATTGATTATTTTATTATAGGACAAAAGAAAAATCAGCTGTGTTTTCTTTGGAAAATCAGCTGTAATTTTATCGAGCCAAAAAAGACTTAACAGGGAGTTCGAGTCCAAGACCCTGTCAAAGTTAGCTCTCACATTGAGGCTCGAGGAAGCCAAAATCCCATAGTAGGGACTTTATCTGTTTGATAAATGTTAGAAACGTTACCCTGCAGTCCCCGAATTCACCACAGGTACTAAAATAGACTGCGACGCCGACAGAGCCTCGGCAAAATCTCAAAATAAAAGTGATGAAGAAGCAGTGGGTGCTTCAAAATTGTTATAAATAGTTGATGCAATTTTTTCGAAATTCATCGAATTATCATTAGTAGGCTGACACTCTCATAAAAAAATA